>BSBK01013444.1:0-25000 GCA_027943335.1 Chamaecyparis obtusa | reverse complement strand
CTCCTATTGATAGAATTATTGTATGCAAATTCCGCTTGTGGTAAAATCAAATCCCATCCCGTTGGCTTATCTCCAACCAAACATCTCAGCAAATTTTCCAAACTCCTATTCACCACCTCTGTCTGTCCATCAGTCTGTGGATGATGTGATGAACTGAACTTCAAATCTGTCTTCAACTTCTTCCACAATGTACGCCAAAAATATCCAACAAACTTAGTGTCCCGATCTGAAACTGTGGTCTTTGGCAAACCATGAAGTCTCACTACTTCTCTGAAAAATAATTCTGCTACATGAACAACATCGTTAGTCTTCTTGCAGGGAATGAAATGTGCCATCTTTGAAAATCTGTCAACCACCACAAAAATTGAATCATGCCCCCGCTGAGTCCTCGGTAAACCAAGAACAAAGTCCATGCTGAGATCCTCCCAAGGCTTCTCTGGTACAGATAATGGCTGATACAATCCTATATTCTGCTTCACTCCCTTCGCCATCTGACATACTCGGCAACTCTGTACAAACTTCTTCACATCTTGCTGCAACTACGGCCAATAATAATTCTCACTAACCAAACCAACGGTTTTATCACGACCAAAATGTCCAGCCAATCCTCCACTATGCTTCTCCTTGATGAGATTCTCCCTCATAGAACTTCGTGGAATGCACAACTGACTCCCTCTGAATAGCATATCATCCTGGATGATGAAATCCAACCATTTGGTCCTGTCTAGAGTAACAGGTTCTGTACAAGCTTTCCAAGCTTCACCAAAATCAGGATCCTCTGGATACAAATTCTTGAGTTCCTTGAACCCAACCACTTCAATCTGCATTTCTGTCAGCAATAGTTGTCTTCTGCTAAGAGCATCTGCAACCCTATTAGACTTTCCACTCCTATGTTTCAAAACAAATGTATAACTCTGCAAAAACTCAACCCATTTCAAATGCCTCTGATTCAACTTTCCTTGACTATTCAAATATTGCAAAGCTTGATGATCAGTGTACAAAACAAACTCCTTAGGAAGAAGATAATGTCTCCACTTCTTTAATGCCTGAACTATAGCATAAAATTCCCGATCATAAACAGAATACTTCCTCTTGGCATCATTTAACTTCTCACTGAAATACGCAACAGGTTTACCTTCTTGGCTCATAACAGCTCCTATTGCAGTGCCACTAGCATCACAATCTACTTGAAACACCTTATTAAAATCTGGAAGTGCTAAAACAGGTTGTTCTGTAACTTTTTATTTCAATAATTGAAAACTCTTTTCTGCCCCATTAGTCCACTTAAACTCTTTTCTATCCCCTCTCATTGTTTCAGTCAAGGGTCCACAAATACTGATAAACTTTCTATAAAAGCTAGCTAGACCATGAAAAGATCTTACCTCAGTAGTACTCCTTGGCGTAGGCCATTCAAGGATAGCTTGTACCTTCTCTGGGTCCATTTTTAGACCTTCTCCTGAAACTACAAACCCCAAATACACTAACTCTTTCTTCAAAAAACTGCACTTCTTCAAATTAATCAACAATTTCTCTTCTCTCAACTTCTCAAATACCATACGAATATGCATCATATGCTCATCCAATGTCTTACTAAAGATCAAAATATCATCTAGGTAAACAATGACAAACTTACCCAGAAATTCTTTCAGAACCTCGTTCATGAGCCGCATGAAAGTGCTCGGTGCATTGGTTAGCCCAAAAGGCATGACTAACCACTCATACAGTCCTTCCTTTGTCTTGAAGGCAGTCTTCCATTCATCTCCTTCTCTGATCCGAATCTGATGATATCCACTTTTTAGATCTATCTTTGAAAAATACACAGCTCCACTCAAACAGTCCATAATATCATCCATTCGTGGCAATGGAAACCTGTACTTGATTGTGATCTTGTTTATTGCCCTAGAATCTGTACACATCCTCCATTCTCCATTCTTCTTTGGTGCTAATACCGCTGGTACAGCACAGGGACTCAGACTCTCACGGATCAATCCTTTCTGTAACAGTTCATGTACTTGTCTGTTCAACTCCTCACTTTCTGCAGGTGTCATTCTGTGTGCTGCCTTATTCGGAAAACTCGCTCCTAGGATCAAGTCCATCTGATGACTGATCTTCCTGACTGGCGGTAATCCATCAGGCACGTTATCGGATACAATATCCTGAAACTCATTCAACAAATCTGCAACTTCTACAGGAACATCTACTTCCTCTTTACCAGCTTTTGGAATTAAAGCAAAACATACATGCTCATGCCTCATACCATCTAGGAATTTTCTTCCATCAATAAAAGTTATCCTTGCATTACCACATACCTTTTCTTCAGTCTCCTTAATGGTTTTAGCTTATGTCGCACTCCATCCTTTGTCAGGGAATAGGTATTCACACGACCATCATGTACAACACATCTGTCAAACTGCCATGGTCTACCCAACAACATATGACATGCATCCATAGATATGATATCACACAATACCTCATCTTGGTATTTGCCAATCTTGAACTTTACCAGGCACTGTTCACTGACCATGACCTTGTGGTCATCCTGCACCTAGGCAATCCGATATGGATGTGGGTGTTTCTGTCTCTTGAGCTTCAACTTTGTCACCATCTCTTCTGACACCAAATTGTCAGTGCTTCCACTATCGATAATCACATCACAGCATTTACCTTCACACTTGCACCTGGTGCGAAACAGGCTCCTCCTTTGCTCAGGTTCATTCTCACCACTCAACAGGACTCTTCTGTTAATCAACATTTCTCCTCTTTTAGCATCTTCAGAATTTGATGATCTGGCATCTTCATCTACATGTGCAACTCTGGCCTGGCCTTCATTTCTCCTGTCTATTCTGCCTTGGTGCTGAGGACATTCAAATGCCCTATGACCTTCTTCTCCACAGTGAAAACATGTTCCACGGAAGCCACCTCTTCCAGATCCTTGTCCTCTTCCTCTTCCTCTTTGATCTCTATTATTCTGATCCTGGAAGCGATTGAAATTATTTCCTCACTGATTCTGACTACTACTAGCCTCATCCTTCTTTTTCGGATCCTCATTTCGGCCACTATATGACCGTCCACTAGATCGTCCACCGCGACCTCTTCCGTTTTGTCTGCTCTCAAACTTCTTGTTCAGTTTTTCCTCTACTTTTAGGGCAAATTGGTATGCCTCCTCAATACTATTCATTCGAACCAGATTCAGCTCTTCTTGAATGCTTGGCCTTAACCCATTAAGGTATCGGGCAACTTTCTCCTTATCAGCTTCTGCGTGGCCTGTTCTGATGAGAAGTCGATAGAACTCCTCTGTATACTCCTAAACAGATCTTCCTGCTTGCTTCAAACTTTGCATTTTCTTTAGTAGATCAAGCTCATAATCAACAGGAATGAACTGCCGCTTCAATTTATCCACCATCCGATCCCATCTTGTGATTTTATCTTTCCCTCTTCTATTTCGTTCCAATTGAATTTCTTGCCACCAGATCTTCGCATGACCTTTCAGTCTGGCCTTCGCAAATTTGACCCTATCAGGATCCTCAACATCTTCATACTCAAAATATTCCTCACATTCATTGATCCAGTCGATCATTTCCTCTGGGTTAAGATTTCCAGAAAATTTAGGAACCTCAATCTTAGGTCTTTTCCCAATCTTGGAAATCACCCGAAAAAGTCTTTCTTCCTCCTGGTTCACAATTTCAACTGCTCCTTCTTGATATTCTTCTTCGGCTTCATCCTCGCTTTCATCTCTGACATTAAGATTCATTCATCTGTGAATCTCTTCTTGCAATGCTCGCACTTGTCTCTGCAGCTCTCTAACCTCAGGTGTCACAGCACCAGGTCTTCCACCACGTTCTCTTCGTGGAGGCATTTTTGCGATGCGCGCTGAAACCCTAACCACGGTCCTGGTGCAAACTGCCTCACAGTCGGTGATCTATTTACACACTCAAGAAAACCTGCTCTGATACCACTTGATGAAGGGTGCTCCTCTTAATACCACAAACACATAACAGAAATAGAGAAACAACAACAATATGCAAGAACAGAAAATTGGCTTCTTATTATCTCCACAAATGTGGAATTACAAACTTTCAAAATTACAATATGCAAAGCCACATGGGCATTCCCTTACAATATTCTGTAGGACAAAGCCGCGAACTATTACCCAGATCTACTACCCAGAACTATTCTGAACTGCCTAAGACAATAAT
This sequence comes from Chamaecyparis obtusa, assembly GCA_027943335.1. Lineage (NCBI taxonomy): Eukaryota > Viridiplantae > Streptophyta > Pinopsida > Cupressales > Cupressaceae > Chamaecyparis > Chamaecyparis obtusa. The sequence continues at coordinate 20,804 of BSBK01013444.1, read as the reverse complement.
ACAGCCTTCCTTATATAGGCAATTTTCCACCGCCTGGAAGGTTCCAGAATTTTAGCCAATAAGGCCGACCAAACTTAGAATTATTTTATTTTACATTTTATTACATCATAGTCGGCTCAAGATAACCTTTGAAACTCGAACAGAAATTTTGAAGAAAATTATTTTCTGCCATTTCGGGTGGCCCAACTTCCGAAGACCATAAGTCATCACCAGTTGACCCGATCGGCTATTATAACCCCATTTCGGAAACGCCACGAAGCGCTCTACAAGCTTGACTGGCGCAAGCGCTTGTCACCCAAATTTTTGACCTCATCCGGGGCCTCTAAAGCCTTCAAAACTGAGTTCAAAGTTTCTGTACCCTGCTACCAATACCGAAAATCTTTAATATCTTCCAATATACACTTGATCTGGCAATGAAACTTTACTGGCAGACTTATATGACCAAAATGAACCTCCAAGAAAGAAATCAGATCATTCTGAGCACATACAAAAATTACCAAAAATAGTAACTTTCCATAAATAGCAGCTCTGCACAAAATAACCCTTATTGAATATAAAAACATAAATATTTTTGGGTGATGCAAGATTTCTCTTACACCCAGGATGCTCCTGCATCAGTCAGGGTTAAGGTCAACCCTGATCTAGGTTAGGGTCAAGGTCTACCTTGACCCAAAAGGTTTTCCTTGACCTTGAGGTTAAAAACCTCAAAATCTCAGAGCAAGATACCAGAAATAGGTAGGAAAGAAGTGGAAAATAGGGCAGGATAGGCGAAAGACTCAATCCAAGTCAAAGACCAATTCAAGGCATTTGACATGACCCCAAACCACTTACTTGGAGGGATAAACCAGTCCTAAATGGAAGTGCTTCCATTTTTTGATGATACACTACATAACAAAAAAGAGGACTTTGAGCCAAATCTTTTTAATAACTTTTAGAGAGTAGTAGGTCATCTTCTTGCATTTAACCAATCTAATCTTCTGATCTTCAAGTCTTTTAGGATTCTCTTAATCACAACATCATTAAGGTGTATATCTTTGTAGAAGTTCCTACCACCTCTGAGAAGACTTGTAACTTCCAAAATGATCTCCTCTATAATGTTAATAGTAGCACCTCCCAAAGAAATTTTCCCATTTCACAAAATTTTTATGAATTATTTAGTGACCGCAGTATCCCTCCCATGAAGTTTTTCCAAATACCTAGCCAACCCTCCCTTCTTGATCAAGTTCTAGACTTTTTCTTTTTTTTTCCAACTCTCATAGGAGAAGGGCTCCATCTGTTTCCTATTAAATCCCATATCGACACACTAGTCATCTACCACAAAATTAAAGACCTTGAACTTAGTAATACAATGCGGATGAAAATATAGCTTCTAATATAACACTCCAAAATAGAAAAGGATACCCAGAAAGCATGTCGAACTTGACACCAATAATTATCCAAAGTGTTATGAGGGTACTTGATGTCACAACTCTTAAAATAATTACTCTTCCTTGTTCTAGTTGTCATCATTAAATTGAGTTGTAGTAGATACATGGGGATGATAATCTAACAACAATATTTTAATCATGTGCATTATGTCCATCTCACTCTGTCATTTTATGATGTCACCTAAGTTCACAGGTTCATTCACCAACCCTTCAACAATCGTGTTCACCTACCTAAACCCATGAGATATATGACAAGATTCAAAATATTTTATGATCTCTTTAGCCTTGAGGATGGAATAATGAATAGTCCAAGAATAGGGACTAGTACCTTTCAAGAAATTAATAATGTTGATGGAGTTTCCCTCAATATAAACCTTAGATAAATTAAAATCCTTAGCTATTTTAATATCTTTGTAGGCTTACATAGCTTCAGTGACATGGTTAGATTAAATATTAATGGGTATAGTAATAGCATCCAACATAGAACCTTTATCATCTCTAATAATCCCACCACAACCAACCCTTCCAAGGTTTCCTTTAGAAGCCCCATAAAAATTGATCTTGACCCAAACAATGGATAGGAAACCCCACACCACATCTTCTCCATAATTTTTAGGGAACGACCCAGACTTCATAGTATTCACCTTCTAGAGAAAACAAATTTCCTCTTTGAAAGGGGAAGTTAGGATAGGTAGCTCCAAGGAGATGTTGACATATTCAGATATAACCCTCACAATTTTAAACTCCATCACATCAGGAGGATGAGTAGCATCATGGAAAATACAATTGTTTCTCTCCTTCCAAATACCCCATATAGTATGAGGAAGAATAAAATTTTAGAGGATCTTAAGAGTCCTTCCTTTAAATGGACAACAACATTCCATAAATAACTCCTGGATATTATTAGAAAAGATCCAACTCATATTGAGGAATGATAAGATCTTAGACTAGATAGAGAAAATAAAAGGATAATGAATGAAGATATAGTCAACTGATTCTTGGTCTTTCAAACAAAGACTACACCTGTTGGAAAACTAAAAACCCCTTACTGAAAAGATTATCAATAGTCATCATTTTATTCTAAGGGAAAACACCAAAAAAATTAATTCACCTTGGAGATGAGATCTTTAAGCTAGGCTCGAGCCCAACAAGGAGGAGAATTATCTTTCACGAACAATAGATTCATAGTAGAAGAAATAGAGAAGATTCCAATTGTTAATATAATTTAGAACAATAGAGAGGGGGGTGAATTAGTTGTTCTTAGGTCCAAAAGTACCAATTGAACTTTTAAACACTTCAACAATCTCAGATCTACTCACCAACACAACTCGGTCTCTGAATATATATATATATATATATATATAGACACACACACACACACACACACACACACACTATAGAAATAAATATATAACATGTAGTCTACTGTCCAACAACATTTATTTTGTCAAATATAAAAACATACCCATCAAAATATTCACACAAGTATAACATCAAGATTTATAGTGGAAAACCAACTTGGAAAAAACCACTTTGTAACATGTTACTAATATTTTCACTCTTCTAAAGTGAGCTATGTTAAAATTTAACCTTGTTAAAGGTTTACAAAAACACTGCTAGGTGAGACCCTATTAAAGGATTTCAATCACCTTGTTAGGAGTGGCCTTGTTAGAGGACTTAATTACATTCCATTAGAATGCCATATTGATTAAAGGATTTAAAAAATAACTGTTAGGTCAACCTTGATTAAAGGATTTAGACTGATACAGTGGTTAGAAAGTAGCAGTAGTAGTTGATTTGAAAAACATACAACTCACTTTGCAAATAACAGATCCAATACATACATATATGTTGATTTATTGACTAAGTTCCATTTCCATCTCCATCTCTAATCTACTCAGAATTTGCTTCAAGCAATCACAACTCTGATAAACTCCTTCAGCCTTTTGCTTAGAATTATTAGTCAATAACATCAACAACTCCAACATACTTTGGCATCCTTTGGCATACTCTAAAATCTCACACTTAGGTTTTCCATTATATCTCCTCAATAGGTAGATCCTTCTTTTGTCATTTAATCTCCTCCGTAGATCTTAGGTTTAGGTTAGATTCATCAAATCCTTCCATCATTTAAGTTCTTCATCCTTCCTTCTAGAAATATATTCAATCTCCTTATTGAATCCATAATAAAATGATTTACCATGTATTAAATTCTCCATACAATTAATTAATAAATTCAACATGATTTACATAACCCAAGAATTCAACTATGTCGGCTGGAAATCTGAATTCTTCCTCCAAATGTAAATTACTGATGCTTGGTTAATATTGTATTCATCTCCTCGGTCATCATTGCGTAACTCGGTCATCTCTACAAACTATCTTCCTCGGCTAACACTGACTTGCTTGGAAATTTCCTGTCACTCAGCATAAATTGATGTCCAGTCAGCACTAAAGTTACTCAGCTTATTGATGTAGGAGCATCCTGGGTGTAAGAGCAATCTTGCATCACCCAAAAAAAAAAAAATATTTCTATTTTTTTTTTTTATATTCAATAAGGGCTATTTTGTGCAGAGCTGCTATTTATGAAAAGTTATCATTTTTGGTAATTTTTGTATGTGCTCAGAATGATCTGATTTCTTTCTTGGAGGTTCATTTTGGTCATATAAGTCTGCCAGTAAAGTTTCATTGCCAGATCAAGTGTATATTGGAAGATATTGAAGATTTTCGATATTGGTAGCAGAGTACAAAAACTTTGAACTCAGTTTTGAAGCCTTTAGAGGCCCCGGATGAGGTCAAAAATTTGGGTGACAAGCGCTTGCGTGGGTCAAGCCTGTAGAGCACTTCGTGGCATTTCCAAAATGGGGTTATAATAGCCGATCGGGTCAACTGGTGATGACTTATGGTCTTTGAAAGTTGGGCCACCTGAAATGGCGAAAAATAATTTTCTTCAAAATTTTTGTTCGGGTTTCAAAGGTTATCTTAAGCTGACTATGATGTAATAAAATGTAAAATAAAATAATTCTAAGTTTGGTCGGCCTTATTGGCTAAAATTCTGGACCCTTCCCAGGCGGTGGAAAATTGCCTATATAAGGAAGGCTGTATTATTATCTTAGGTAGTTGAGAATAGTTCTGGGTAGTAGATCTGAGTATTGACTCGAGGCTTTGTCCTGTAGAATATTGTAAGGGAATGCCCATGTGGCTTTGCATATTGTAATTTTGAAAGTTTGTAATTCCACATTTGTGGAGATAATAAGAAGCTAATTTTCTATTCTTGCATATTATTGTTGTTGTTTCTCTATTTCTGTTAAGTGTTTGTGGTATTAAGGAGAGCACCCTTCATCAAGTGGTATCAGAGTAGGAGTTCTTGAGTGTGTAAACAGATCACCACTATGAGGCAGTTTGCACCAAGACCGTGGTTAGGGTTTCAGCGTGCATCATGAAAATGTCTCCACGAAGAGAACGTGGCAGAAGAGCTGGTGCTGTGACACCTGAGGTTAGAGAGCTATAGAGACAAGTGCGAGCATTGCAAGAAGAGATTCATAGAGGAATGAATCTTAATGTTAGAGATGAAAGTGAGGATGAAGCTGAAGAAGAATATCAAGAAGGAGAAGCTGAAATTGTGAACCAGGAGGAAGAAAGACTTTTTCGGGCAATTTCTAAGATTGAAAAAAGACCTAAGATTGAGGTTCCTACATTTTCTAAAAATCTTAACCCAGAGGAATTGATCGACTGGATCAATGAATGTGAGGAATATTTTGAGTATGAAGATGTTGAGGATCCTGATAGGGTCAAATTTGCGAAGGCCAGACTGAAAGGTCATGCGAAGATCTGGTGGCAAGAAATTCAGTTGGAGCGAAATAGAAGGGGAAAGAAGAAAATCACGAGATGGGATCGGATGGTGGATAAATTGAAGTGACAGTTCATTCCTATTGATTATGAGCTTGACCTATTGAAGAAAATGCAGAGTTTGAAGCAAGCAAGAAGATCTATTTAGGAGTATACAGAGGAGTTATATCAACTTCTCATCAGAATAGGCTATGCGGAAGCTGATAAGGAGAAAGTTGCCTGATACCTTAATGGGTTAAGGCCAAGCATTCAAGAGGAGTTGAATCTAGTTCGAATAAATAGTATTGAAGAGGCATACCAGTTTGCCCTAAAAGTAGAGGAAAAGATGAACAAGAAGTTTGAGAGCAGACAAAATAGAAGAGGTCGCGGTGGATGATCTGGTGGACAGTCATATGGTGGCCGAAATGAAGATCCAAAAAAGAAGGATGAGGCCAGTAGCAGTCAGAATCAGTGAAGAAATAATTCCAATCACTTCCAGGATCAGAATAATAGAGATCAAAGAGGAAGAGGAAGAGGACAAGGATCTGGAAGAGGTGGCTTCGTGGAACATGTTTTCACTGTGGAGAAGAAGGCCATAGGGCATTTGAATGTCCTCAGTGCCAAGGTAGAACAGATAGGAGAAATGAAAGCCAGGCCAGAGTTGCACATGTAGATGAAGATGCTAGATCATCAAATTCTGAAGATGCTAAAAGAGGAGAAACACTAATTAATAGAAGAGTCTTGCTGAGTGGTGAGAACAAACCTGAACAAAGGAGGAGCCTGTTTCACACTAGATGCAAGTGTGAGGGTAAATGCTGTGATGTGATTATCGATAGTGGAAGCACTGACAATTTGGTGTCAGAAGAGATGGTGACAAAGTTGAAGCTCAAGAGACAAAAACACCCACATCCATATCGGATTGCCTGGGTGCAGGATGACCACAAGGTCATGGTGAGTGAACAATGCCTGGTAAAGTTCAAGATTGATGGGTACCAAGATGAGGTACTATGTGATATCATCTCTATGGATGCATGTCATATGTTGTTGGGTAGACCGTGGCAGTTTGACAGATGTGTTGTACATGATAGTCATGTGAATACCTATTCCCTGACAAAGGATGGAGTGCGACATAAGCTAAAGCCATTGAAGGAGACCGAAGAAAAGGTATGTGGTAATGCAAGAATAACATTTGTTAATGGAAGAAAATTCCTAGATGGTATGAGGCATGAGCATGTGTGTTTTGCTTTAATTCCAAAAGTTGGTAAAGAAGAAGTAGAGGATGTACCTATAGAGGTTGCAGACTTGTTGAATGAGTTTCAGGATATTGTATCTGATAATGTACCTGATGGACTACCACTGGTAAGAAAGATCAGTCATTAGATGGATTTGATTCCAGGAGCCAGTTTGCCAAACAAGGCAGCACACAGAATGACACCAGCAGAAAGTGAAGAGTTGAACAGACAAGTACATGAGTTATTGTAGAAGGGGTTGATTCGAGAGAGTCTGAGTCCCTGTGCTGTACCAATGGTATTAGCACCAAAGAAGAATGGAGAGTGGAGGATGTGTACCGATTCCAGAGCAATAAACAAGATCACAATCAAGTATAGGTTTTCATGGCCACGAATGGATGATATTATGGATTGTTTAAGTGGAGCTATGTATTTCTCAAAGATAGATCTGAAGAGTGGATATCACCAGATTCGGATCAGAGAAGGAGATGAATGGAAGACTGCCTTCAAGACAAAGGAAGGACTGTATGAGTGGTTGGTCATGCCTTTTGGGCTAACCAATGCACCGAGCACTTTCATGCGGCTCATAAACGAGGTTCTGAAAGAATTTCTGGGTAAGTTTGTCATTGTTTACCTAGATGATATTTTGATTTTTAGCAAGACATTGGAGGAACATATGATGCATATTCGTATGGTGTTTGAGAAGTTGAGAGATGAAAAATTGTTGATTAATTTAAATAAGTGCAATTTTGTGAAGAAAGAGTTAGTGTATTTGGGATTTGTAGTTTTAGTAGAAGGTCTAAAATTGGACCCAGAGAAGGTACAGGCTATCCTTGAATGGCCTACTCCAAGGAGTGCTACCAAGGTAAGATCTTTTCATGGTCTAGCTAGCTTTTATAGAAAGTTTATCAGAAATTTTAGTAGTATTTGTGGACCCTTGACTGAAATAATGAGAGGGGATAGAAAAGAGTTTAAGTGGACTAATGGGGCAGAAAAGAGTTTTCAATTGTTGAAACACAAAGTTAAAGAACAACCTATTTTAGCACTTCTAGATTTTAATAAGGTGTTTCAAGTAGATTGTGATTCTAGTGGTACTGTAATAGGAGCTGTTATGAGCCAAGAAGATAAACCTGTTGCTTATTTCAGTGAGAAGTTAAATGATGCCAAGAGGAAATATTCTATTTATGATTAGGAATTTTATGCTATAGTTCAGGCATTAAAAAAGTGGAGACATTATCTACTTCCTAAGGAGTTTGTTTTGTATACTGATCATCAAGCTTTGCAATATTTGAATAGTCAAGGAAAGTTGAATCAGAGGCATTTGAAATGGGTTGAGTTTTTGTAGCGTTATACATTTGTTTTGAAACACAGAAGTGGAAAGTCTAATAGGGTTGCAGATGCTCTTAGCAGAAGGCAACTATTGCTGACAGAGATGCAGATTGAGGTGGTTGGGTTCAAGGAGCTCAAGAATTTGTATCCAGAGGATCCTGATTTTGGTGAAGCTTGGAAAGCTTATACAGAACCTGTTACTCTAGATAGGATGAAATGGTTGGATTTCATCATCCAGGATGATATGCTATTTAGAGGGAGTTAGTTGTGCATTCCATGAAGTTCTATGAGGGAGAATCTCATCAAGGAGAAGCATAGTGGAGGATTGGCGGGACATTTTGGTCGTGATAAAACTCTTGCTTTGGTTAGTGAAAATTATTATTAGCCACAATTGCAGCAAGATGTGAAGAAGTTTGTACAGAGTTGCAGAGTATGTCAGATGGTGAAAGGAGTGAAGTAGAATACAGGGTTGTATTAGCCATTACCTATACCAGAGAAGCCTTGGAAGGATATTAGTATGGACTTTGTTCTTGGTTTACCAAGGACACGGCGGGGACATGATTCAATTTTTGTAGTAGTTGACAGATTTTTGAAGATGACACATTTCATTCCCTGTAAGAAGACTAATGATGCTATTCATGTAGCAGAATTATTTTTCAAAGAAGTAGTGAGACTCCATGGTTTGCCAAAGACCATAGTTTCAGATCGGGACACTAAGTTTGTTGGATATTTCTAGCGTACATTGTGGAAGAAGTTGAAGATAGATTTGAAGCTCAGTTCATCACATCATCCACAAACTGATGGACAGACAGACATGGTGAATAGGAGTTTGGGAAATTTGTTGAGATGTTTGGTTGGAGATAAGCCAACAGGATGGGATTTGATTTTACCACAGGCAGAATTTGCTTATAATAATTCTGTCAATAGGAGCACTGGTAAATCACCATTCCAGATTGTATATGGAAGTAGTCCAAGAAATGCATCTGAATTGAGAAAGATCGATAAAGGGGAAATAAGTAGTGCTGAAGCTGAAGATTTTGCAGAACACTTGAAAAACATCCATGAGGAGGTGAGGAAGCATATTACCAAGATGAATGCATGGTATAAGGCTAAGGTAGATGAGAAAAAGAGGTATAAGGAATTTCAGGTTGGTGATGAAGTCATGGTTCATTTGTGAAAGGAGTGGTTTCCAGTTGGTACATATAACAAGCTGAAAATGAAGAAGTTTGGACCATGTAGGATACTGAAGAAACATGATTCAAAAAATGCATATGAGGTAGAATTGCCTACTGAGCTAAACATTTCGCCAGTGTTTAACATTTCAGATCTGACAGAGTATCATGAAGGAGGTGTTGAAGATGAGATCACAGCAGCACAGTGGAGTATTCCAGCAACTAGTTCAGACACTAAGGAGATCAAAGATATACTGGATAGTCATGTTAGCAGAAGCACAAGGAACAGGACATATGAAGAATATCTGGTCAAGTGGAAAGGATGACCTGTTGAAGATTCATCATGGCTGACAAAGGAGGAGGTTAGCCATCTTGGTTTTCCTCTGCACACCTGAGTCGTGACAGGGTCACTTCTCAAATTACCTTGGGTGTCTGATGCAGGAGCATCTTGGGTGTAAGAGCAATCTTGCATCACCCAAAAAAAAAAATATTTCTATTTTTTTTTTATATATTCAATAAGGGCTATTTTGTGCAGAGCTGCTATTTATGGAAAGTTATCATTTTTGGTAATTTTCGTATGTGCTTAGAATGATCTGATTTCTTTCTTGGAGGTTCATTTTGGTCATATAAGTTTGCCAGTAAAGTTTCATTGCCAGATCAAGTGTATATTGGAAGATATTGAAGATTTTTGGTATTGGCAGCAGGGTACAGAAACTTTGAACTCAGTTTTGAAGGCTTTAGAGGCCCCGGATGAGGTCAAAAATTTGGGTGACGAGTGCTTGTGTGGGTCAAGCCTATAGAGCGCTTCGTGGCATTTCTGAAATGGGGTTATAATAGCCGATCGGGTCAACTGGTGATGACTTATGGTCTTCAGAAGTTGGGCCACCTGAAATGGCAGAAAATAATTTTCTTCAAAATTTCTGTTTGAGTTTCAAAGGTTATCTTAAGCTGACTATGATGTAATAAAATGTAAAATAAAATAATTCTAAGTTTGGTCGGCCTTATTGGCTAAAATTCTGGAACCTTCCCAGGCGGTGGAAAATTGCCTATATAAGGAAGGCTATATTATTGTCTTAGGCAGTTGAGAATAGTTCTGGGTAGTAGATCTGAGTATTGACTCGAGGCTTTGTCCTGCAGAATATTGTAAGGGAATGCCCATGTGGCTTTGCATATTGTAATTTTGAAAGTTTGTAATTCCACATTTGTGGAGATAATAAGAAGCCAATTTTCTGTTCTTGCATATTATTGTTGTTGTTTCTCTATTTCTGTTAAGTGTTTTTGGTATTAAGGGGAGCACCCTTCATCACTTATACTAGTGCTCAGTTGACACTAACATCACTTGGCTTAAACTAGATTTCTTCACTTTTTCTTGGTTAAGCCTACTTCTTCAGTCTTTCTTCATACTTAGATAAATAATACATTATCTTATCATTGTGCCAAATAATCAAGTATTCATTGAAGTATCAAATAACTCAACCTTTCCCTAGGTTCTATTGTTATCTCCCTTTCCCTAATCCTTTTTATCAATCAATAGATATAGTACTTTCTTAGATAGTAATTGTCTTACCAGTTAAGGTTTGACATCAATGACAATACAACAATTGCTTCAATTGTAGTTTCCAACAATCTCCCTCTTTGGAATTGATAGAAACACCATATGAATAACACATGATTTACCAACCAATCCAAAACTTTGTCATTTCATCAGAAATATTTATAATATCCTTAGCTTCATGCTGATTCTCAACATCTTAGCCTTTCTTGATTGTTCACATAGTTACTACCTCTGATTCTTTGAATCTTCTCAGTGTTGTTTATGTCTTTGTTTTCTCTGAATCTCTCCCTTTATCTGAATTTCTCCCTCTTTGATGTGTTTTTATCTAAATCTGACAATAATACCAAAGCAGTATCTAGTACTTACATCTTTCATATGTGGATATCATCTTGTTAGATTAGTATCATTATTTCTCCCTCTATCATCTTGCCTGACTATTTATCTTCTTTGTTGTTCTTTTCACAACTCTAGGAAGTTCCTAAAGTGTGACCTTTCTTGCATCAATTTATCAAATATTCTAAGTAGCACATTTGATGCAGTGCTTCTAGCTTGACTAGGCAGCCTCAATTAGGGGAAGCATCCCTAATTTACCTCTAAGATATTCATGATAATCCTTAGGTAAAGATTTTTTGAATATGTCTGCTAGTTGTTCCTTTGTGCTCACATATTCTATTCTCACTTCTTTATCTTGTACCAATTCCCTCAAGTAATGATACTTGATAGCAATATGTTTGTTCTTTGCATGCATCAATGGATTCTTTAATATGTTGATGGAGCTTGTGTTATCAAATAATATAACAATTGGTTCAATGATCTCTTCTTTAATACCTTTCAACAATTTCTTGATCCATACTAGATTTGAACAGTTCACTATAGTTGCTACATACTTAGCTTCTGCTGTAGATTGGGAAAAGTAGTTTTGTTTCTTGCTTGTCCAGGAGACTAATCTCTGTCCAAGAAATAAATCTCCACCACTTGTACTTTTCCTATCATCAACATTTCTTTCCCAATATGCATCAGTGTAGACTCTTAGTTCAAATTTCTCATTCTTCTTGTAGTACATTCCATACTCTTTTGTCCCTTTCAGATATCTCAGTATTCTCTTCACAACCATCATATGATTTTCCTTAGGATTGGTAGAGAATCATGCCACAATCCCAACTACTAGGGCTATATCTGGTCTACTATGAACAACATATTGTAGCTTTCTAATGATGGATCTATACAAGGTTTGATTTACTTCAGCAGTATCATAAATTTTAGATAGTTTTTGTCCAGTAGCCATAGGAGTACTCACTGGCCTTGAATCCTTTATTCCAAAAAAATTCAGTATCTCTTTAACACATTTAGATTGTGTGATAAAGATACCTTTCTCCATCTAATAGACTTGTAAACTAGGCTTATGATGCCTTCTTACATACTATGCCAATGTAGGTTTAGAGTTCTTTTCTCCTTTCTCTTTAGGTTCATCATGAAAATTATCAGATTCTACTTTTGATTTCTCGACAGCATCCTCCTGATGCTCGATATTTCTTACTCATGACTCTACATATGGTGTAAATGTGTTACTTTCCTTTCCTTCTATATAGAAAAAATATCTATAGTCTTTAGGTTCTCTTTTGCCTTCTTGTTCATTTTTCTTTGCATATTCATCAACTCTCACATTTACACATTCCACAATTTTGTTAGTGTTATAATTCAAACACTTATAAGCTTTACTCTTTGCAGAATAACCTAGGAACATGCCTTCATCTTTTTTTGCATCAAACTTTCCATTTTTATTGTCCTTCAATATATAGCATTTACTCCCAAAGATTCTAAAGTATTTCACATTAGGTGCATATCCATGCCATAATTCATAAGGTGTACTATTTGTACCTCTCTTAATTTTTACTCAGTTTAAGGTATAAGCAGTTGTACTTATAGATTCTCTCTAGTACTTTTGTGCAACATTCTTCACAATCATTAGTGTCCTTGCACAATCCATAATAGACATGTTTCTCCTTTTAGCTATACCATTCTATGGAAGTCTTCTAGGTGTAGACATCTATCTCTTGATTCCTCTATCATTGTAGAACATATTGAACTCATTTGATAGAAACTCTCCACCTCAGTTAGATCTTAGATATTTTAGGATTCTACCTATTTCTTTTTCAACCTTTTCCAAATATCACTTAAACAACTAAAGTGCATCAGATTTTTCTTTTAAAAACATTACAATAATCATCCTAGTGTAGTCATCAACAAACAGAATAAAATACTTAGCACCATAGTAACTTTGTACACACATAGGTCCACAAAGGTCAGTATGAACCAAATCCAAAGAACTCTTAGAAGTAAATGTCTTTCTCTTGCAACTAGACTTAGTCATTTTACCCAACTAACATTGTTTACACATTACATTATTAGGTTTCTTCAATCTCATCAAACCTCTAACTTTCTTCTTTTTACTAATACTCACCAGATTGTCAAAGTTAACATTACATAGCCTCTTATGCCATACCCAAACATCATCAAATTGTGCAAACAAGCATGTCTCTTCAAATAGATCTAGATGGAACAAATTACCTCTAGTCTTCTCTCCACTTCCAATTATTTCACCATGAGTAGCATCAAATATTTTAGCCTTTCTATGATGAAATTCCTCTTGGTAACTAGTGCTATTAAGATATACAACACTCAAAAAATTATAGTTAAGACCTTCAACCCAATAGGCATTTTCACATGTGATCTTATCAGCTAGCTTAATTGATCCTTTACCTCTCATATAATATGGTGCATCATTACCAAACTTAACACTTCTACCTTTGTAATGATCTAAGGTTTCAAATTTAATTTTATCACCAGTCATGTGATGTGAGCAACCACTATCAATAATCCATTTATCACCTTTACTCACATAAGAAATATAACAGGATTTGTTACCTTTATCCTTGTAATCTTTGTACCTTTTGTAATCTTTGTTATCTCTCTTATGCTTGTACTTGCTTTCTCTTTCTTCATCCTTGTCATTCCTATTAGGACACCTTGCAAAAATATGGCCAACTTTGTTACATGAGAAGCAAATTATAGAAAGTTTACCTTTATATTTTCCTTTTCCTCTCTTCTATCTTCTAGCTATGAGTGCCTCAAGATCATCCAATTCCTCATTAGAAGTGTCACTTTCACTTTTCACACATTTTTCTTTTTCTCTTTTAGTTTTATGTAAAACCATTTGTGACTTGAATGTAGATTCAACATTAGGAACAATGTAGTTATCATAGTTAGAAAGTTCAAAAGCAATAAGCTTACCAAAAAGGCTTTCCAGAGTTAAAACATTACCAGGGTTACATCTTGATTCTTGAATTGCTAAAATTTTGATGGCATATATAGGAAGAAAAGTTCTTAATAAATTTCTAATGATAGTCTCATCATCAATGATTCCATTAGCTCCTCTAATTGAATTCTCTATTTCCTTGATTCTCCCAAAATATTGAGGAATATTCTCACCTTTTTGCATTTTCATCTCATCAAACTTATCTATTAAGATTTCATCTTTTTCTCTTAGTGCATTTGTATCACCACCATAGATAGTTACAAGAGTATCCCACATTTGCTTTGCAGTAGTGCAATCCTTGATGTCTTCAAATTCATGATAGCTTAGAGAAGATGCAATCTCCAACATTGCTTGGTTGTGCTCCTTCTTTTCTTTCATCTCCTCGATAGTCAAAGGTGCAATAGGTATAACATAGTCATGTTCAACATAATATTTTTTTGAATCTCTAATATCAGCTAGATGTAGTTTTATCAGACCCCTCCATGTAGGGAAGTTCTCCTTGTTCAACTTTGGTATCTGCTTTTTATACATTTTGATCATTTTCTTCAAGTACCTTTAAACTTGTTCTTTGTAAGAACCAATAGCTCTGATACCAATTCTTAATATAACTTAGAACAATAGAGAGGGGGGTGAATCAATTGTTCTCAACTCTAGAAGTACCAATTGAACTTTTAAACACTTCAACAATCTTAGATCTACTCACCTAAACAACTCGGTCTCTAAAGAATATATATACCAGGAAGATATAATATGCAGTCCACTATCCAACAGTATTTATCTTGTAGAATATAAAAATATACCCATCAAAACATTCACACAAGTATAACACCAGGATTTATAGTGGAAACCCAACTTGGAAAAAACCACTTTGTAACATGTTACTGATATTTTCACTCTTCTGAAGTGATCTTTGTTAAAAGCCAACCTTGTTAAAGGTTTACAAACACACTAATAAGTGTGATCTTGTTAAAGGATTTCAATCACCCTGTTAGGAGTGGCCTTGTTAGAGGAGGGTGAACCCACAATAGTGGGTTACACTTTTTTACTTGAACGGACACTGAATTCTACATTTGAAAAAAACTTTAAGATTCAAATTCATATTGTCGTTAAACCATTTAAAATTAGAAGGGAATAAATTAGATTATTTTAGTATTTTTTGTCTATAGTCTAAATATATTTTTTATTTTTATTTTTAATTGATTTTAATGGTTTTTTTCTTTCTCCCACGAAAATGTCATTTTTAAAGAGTTACATTGTTTTCATAGAGAATAACTTTTTTCTAAAATAGATATCAATGTGATTATTTCGTATTTAGTTTTGTAACATCCATACAAAGGGCATGAAATTGTTTTGATGCCATTATCATGATTATTTCATATTTTATTAATGTTTGAAGTTGACTAAATTGTAATTTTGACATAGCTTATAACTTGTCATGTATTTGTCCAATTTCATTTTTATTTTTTTTGATAGAAAGAGAATTTCAATACCTAGGGCATAAATATTTTTTAGAATTTTTTTTTCTCTCATTTACTATTTTTCCATAAGTGTCAAACATAGAGGTAGACATATAGTGAAATGTCTATGTTTAGTAAAACTAAAAAATACAAAGTCATAATAAACTTAATATATATTAACATTATAATCATTGGAAAGATTTTTCTTAGTAGTACCTTACTACATAGATATGTTTGTCAAATGGATTCATTTGATCTTCCAAAAGATAAAGTTGAAGTGATTTTTTGTCAATATTTTAATATGTGTGAAGGAGACTCTATTGTAGGTATGAATGAGGAGTATAGATGTTATATCAATATTTTTTTTATCTAAGAGGCTTTGAGATAACCATTTGTAATTAATTCCTTCAAATAGAGCCTCTCGAGGCTAAAATCATCATATTTTATTAAAAAAGTATTATTTCAACAAAAAATAGCATGTCTAAAAAAGTGTAACCCACTATTGTGGGGTCACCTAGGACTTAAGTACATTCCATTAGAATGCCACCTTGATTAAAAGATTTAAACAATGACTATTAGGTCAACCTTGATTAAAGGATTTAGACTGATATAATGGTTAGAAAGTAGTAGTAGTATCTGATCTGAAAAACATACAACTCACTTTGCAAATAATAGATCTAATTTGCACATATATGCTCATTTACTGACCGAGTTCCATTTCCATCTCCATCTCTGATCTGCTCAAAATTTATTTCAAGCAATCAGAAATTTGATCAACTCCTTCAACCTTCTTCTTAGACTTATCAGTCAATAATATCAACAACTCCAACATACTTTGGCATCCTATGGCATACTTTGAAATCTCACACTTAGGTTTTCCTTTATACCTCCTCAATAGGTAGATCATTCTTTTTCCATTTAATCTCCTCCGTAGATCTTAGGTTTAGGTTAGATTCATCAAATACTTCCATCATTTAAGTTCTTCATCCTTCCTTCTAGAAATATCTTCAATCTCCTTATTGAATCCATAATAAAATTATTTACCATGCATTAAATTATCCATACAATTAATTAATAAAGTCAACATGATTTACATACCCCAATAATTCAACCATGTCGACTAGAAATGTGAATTCTTCCTCCAAATGTAAATTACTAATGCTCAGTCAATACTATGTTCATCTCCTCGGTCATTACTGCATAACTCAATCATCTCTACAAACTGTCTTCCTCGGCTAACACTGTCTTGCTTGGTAATTTCCTATTGCTTGGCATAAATTGATGTTCATTCAATACTAAAGTTACTTGACATTGTTGAAAGATAACTTCATTTTGGTTTAAGTATGTAAATTGGCATATTAAAGAAACTGAGCGAATGCATGTTACTGCAAGCCTATTTGTATATGCACTACATTACAGACATGATATATATCATGTACTATAATGTGAGTATAGTGACATGATAAGTATCATGGAACTGTAAACACATTATAGTGCACGATAAATATTATGGAATGTAATATTGTTATAGCCATGATAATTATCATGCGTCTGTAACAATATTACAGTACACGATATTATCATGTAGTCTAATTTAATTCTTGGTTATGAAATGTCACTAATGTTTAATACACTATTTCATAATTACATTGGTTGATTATAATTTAATGTAGAGTCATGACCCTACATGGAAACCGCCATGTATGGTCATGACCTTACATGTTATATATATATGAAAATATATTTGTACAATCAATCAATCACCAAGGGAATTATATTCTACAACATCATATATTAAAAGTAATATATATTAATCTTCTAATCTAATATTCCTTAACATGGTATCAGAGCAAGGTTATTAAAGAAGATATATTATATTATTCATTAATTATATTTTTGATATTTCATATAAACATAATAAAATTTTATTTGTTTATACAATTTCAAAAGGAAACGGCCCACAGTATGAGAATGGAAGATAGACTTGAGGGAGCATCAAATATTCTATCTTGGAAAACCAAAATTACTTCCCTACTTCTAGAACTTGAATTAAAGGATTAAATAGAGAAAGAACCTACCATACCTGAAGATGAAGCATAAAAATCTACTTGGAAAAGATGTAACAAAAAAGCTAGGAAATTGATCATTGACTCTGCCAAAGATTCTATACTTCCAAGCATTTACAGATTAACAACTGCATTTGAAA
Source organism: Chamaecyparis obtusa (assembly GCA_027943335.1). Taxonomy (NCBI): domain Eukaryota; kingdom Viridiplantae; phylum Streptophyta; class Pinopsida; order Cupressales; family Cupressaceae; genus Chamaecyparis; species Chamaecyparis obtusa. Next base: position 3,285 of record BSBK01013444.1, on the reverse strand, counting down.
TATTCAAAACAATTCAAGACACATTTGAAACCAATAATGCTAGTAGATTATTTACCCTAAAACAACAACTTATGAATTTGAAAATGAACAAGGGTGAAACAATCACCTCCTATTTCCTTAGAATATCAGAATTAAGAGATCAACTCTTTACTATTGGAAATAAGATGGACAATCTTGAACTATCCTTAATTGTTCTAAGAGGACTACCTATATCCTAGGAATCTTTTGTTCAGTGCATAAGTACAAGACCTCCATTACCAAAATTTGAACAAGTAAAAAATGATTTCACTCAAGAAGAATCGAGATTACTATCAAGAGGGATAGTTCCTAGAAAAGAAAAAGAAGTTTTGGCACTACACATAACAAACAAAAAAAAAAAGTTTTCAAAAAGGAAAATAAGTACTAAAATATTCAATAAAAGAGACCTTTCAAAGGTACAGTGCCACAAATGTGAGAAATATGGACATATTCACAAATATTGTCCTAAAAGAAAGAAAATACAAGCAGCACTAGCTGAAGTCAAAGAACTAGAAAATCCTCTATTCATAGTAGCCTTGTCTAGTGAAATAAAATCAAACAAGAGTACATGGATAATTGATAGTGGAGCTTAAAGAAATATCACTAGATTCAGGGATCGGTTTGAAACATTCAAAGGAGACTCCTCAGAAGAAGTTACTATTGGTGACAACTCTACTTATCATGTGAAAGGAATTGGGACCTGTTCAATCAAGATAAGAGGAGTGATCCTATAGTTAAAAGAAGTACTATAGGTACTTGGAATAAAAAGGAACTTAATCTCCATTTTTGGACTAGTAGATCAAGGATATAGAGTCACTTTTAATGAAGATAAAGTTCTTCTCTAGAATAAAAACTCAAATATAAAAAATGCTATAAATATAGGGTCTAGGGAAAGAAGTCTATATAAATTATGTGGTGAACAAAAAATTGCCTTAAGCCATGAAGTTCAAAACAATAATGAGATATGGCATAAAAGGCTAGCCCATATTAGATATAGTGCTCTTGCAACCCTAAGAAAAGTTACACTAGGGATACCTCATCTTAAATCTGAACACTCAGGTATCTACAAAGGATGTGCCTTAGAAAAGAACACAAATGGATCTTTTCCAACTAGTGAACAAAAATCAAAAAATTTATTATAACTTATACACATAGATCTATGTGGTCCTATGTCCACACACTCCTTGTCAGGTGCACTATACTATGTAATATTTGTTGATGACTACTATAGAAGAACTTCAATATACTTTTTAAAACTAAAAGAATCAAATGAAGTCTTATCTAAGTTCAAAGAATACAAAGCACTTGTTGAAAATCAAACTGACAAGAAAATTAAAACTCTAAGGTCTGACAATGGAGGTGAATATACCTCTAACAGTTTCAAAGAATTCTACAAATCTATTGGAATTAAGAGGGAGTATATTGTACCATATAATCCTCAATAGAACGAGGTAGCATAAAGAAAGAACATAACCATCATCGAAGTAGCAAAAGCCATGATGCATGATCAAAATATTCACATTTCCTTCTAGGCTAAAGTAGAAAACAAAGCAGTATACATACAAAATAGATGTCCTCATGCCATTCTAGAAAATACCACACCAAAAGAAGTGTTTAAGGGGAAAAAACTAGACCTAAGTCATCTAAGAGTGTTTGGTTGTCCTGTTTACATACATGTTCCAAAAGAAAAGAGAACTAAATTAGAACCTTCTAGGAAGAAAGGTATATTCATAGGATATAGTGAAGATACTAAGGGATATTGAGTTTACATTCTTGGCCAGAGATCAGTAGAGATCAGTAGAGATGTAAAGTTTGAAGAAAATTGCACATCCACAACTACTGAGGATAATTCCTTAATAGAGCTAGATACAGACCTTACAACTAAGAATGAGAGGGATAATCTAACAATAGAGATTGAACCTACATTTTCAAATGTTGAGCCTACATCCTTAAATATGGAACCTACAATCTAGAATGATGAAAATAATGTAACATCAAAAGGCATCAAAAGACCTTTATGGGAAAGGAAGATGTTTGAAGAAAATAATGTAGAGCCAAATCAAATATCTAGGGAGAATAGGAGAACAAGAACACAAAAATGTTATGCTGCCCTTCTAACTGAGCCCGCTAAATCTGAATCTAAAAATGTTAAAAAAGCCTTATCAAAACAAGCTTGGAGAGAAGCCATGATTGAAGAGTATTAGTCTATTATGAAAAATGATGTTTGGGACATTGTACCCAGACCCAGAAAACAAATTAGTAGTATCCTCAAAATGGTTATTCAAGATAAAATATGCTTCAGATGGGAGTATCAAAAAACATAAAGCCTAGTTTTTTTCCAGAGGATTCTCACAAAAGGATGGAATTGACTATGAGGAAACCTTTGCTCTTGTAGCCTGTTACACTTCTGTAAGAACCATCCTTGCAATTGTAGCATCTAAAGGATGGAAAGTACACCAAATGGATGTCAAGATAGCTTTTCTAAATGGGAAAATTGAGGAAGAAGTCTACATAGAGCAACCAGAAGGATTTATTACAAATGACAAAAATAACTATGTATGTAAGTTAAAGAAAGCTTTTTATGGTCTTAAACAAGCCCCTAGAGCTTGGTGTGAAAGAATAGACAATTATCTCTCCAAACTAGGGTACACCAAGAACATAGTAGACCCTAACATTTACTTCAAGGTAGTAAATAATGAGATGATAATTCTAGTTCTATATGTTGATGACTTTCTTATAATAGGAAAAGATCACTTTATTACAAAATGCAAACAAAATCTAGTAGTTGAGTTTGATATGAAGGATATGGGCCTACTACACTACTTCCTAGGTCTAGAAATTTGGCAAAAGGAAGATCACATTTTCTTGAATCAAGGAAAGTACACTACTGACATCCTTACTAGATTTGGAATGATGGACTATAAACTATTGGCTACCCCAATGGAAATAAATCTACACAAGCTAAAAAGAAGCTGAAGATTCTGAACCTACAGATCCATCAACCTACAGATAAATTATTGGATCCCTTTTGTATCTAGTAAACACACATCCTAACATCTTCTATGCAACAAATGTACTAAGTCACTTCATGTGTGAACCTAAGTAAATAAATGTGATGACCGCTAAGAATATTCTAAGATGTTTACGAGGGACCATGGGACTTGGCTTGAAATATGAAAAAGTTGAGATCAAACTTCAAGGCTATTCTGATTCAGATTGGGTAGGCAATTCAAAAAATCATGAAAGCACCATAGGATGTTGTTTTCA